>OU015652.1:0-10000 GCA_907165275.2 Zygaena filipendulae
TAACCTAACCTAACCTAACCTAACCTAACCTAACCTAACCTAACCTAACCTAACCTAACCTAACCTAACCTAACCTAACCTAACCTAACCTAACCTAACCTAACCTAACCTAACCTAACCTAACCTAACCTAACCTAACCTAACCTAACCTAACCTAACCTAACCTAACCTAACCTAACCTAACCTAACCTAACCTAACCTAACCTAACCTAACCTAACCTAACCTAACCTAACCTAACCTAACCTAACCTAACCTAACCTAACCTAACCTAACCTAACCTAACCTAACCTAATCTAACCTAACCTAACCTAACCTAACCTAACCTAACCTAACCTAACCTAACCTAACCTAACCTAACCTAACCTAACCTAACCTAACCTAACCTAACCTAACCTAACCTAACCTAACCTAACCTAACCTAACCTAACCTAACCTAACCTAACCTAACCTAACCTAACCTAACCTAACCTAACCTAACCTAACCTAACCTAACCTAACCTAACCTAACCTAACCTAACCTAACCTAACCTAACCTAACCTAACCTAACCTAACCTAACCTAACCTAACCTAACCTAACCTAACCTAACCTAACCTAACCTAACCTAATCTAACCTAACCTAACCTAACCTAACCTAACCTAACCTAACCTAACCTAACCTAACCTAACCTAACCTAACCTAACCTAACCTAACCTAACCTAACCTAACCTAACCTAACCTAACCTAACCTAACCTAACCTAACCTAACCTAACCTAACCTAACCTAACCTAACCTAACCTAACCTAACCTAACCTAACCTAACCTAACCTAACCTAACCTAACCTAACCTAACCTAACCTAACCTAACCTAACCTAACCTAACCTAACCTAACCTAATCTAACCTAACCTAACCTAACCTAACCTAACCTAACCTAACCTAACCTAACCTAACCTAACCTAACCTAACCTAACCTAACCTAACCTAACCTAACCTAACCTAACCTAACCTAACCTAACCTAACCTAACCTAACCTAACCTAACCTAACCTAACCTAACCTAACCTAACCTAACCTAACCTAACCTAACCTAACCTAACCTAACCTAACCTAACCTAACCTAACCTAACCTAACCTAACCTAACCTAACCTAACCTAACCTAACCTAACCTAACCTAACCTAACCTAACCTAACCTAACCTAACCTAACCTAACCTAACCTAACCTAACCTAACCTAACCTAACCTAACCTAACCTAACCTAACCTAACCTAACCTAACCTAACCTAACCTAACCTAACCTAACCTAACCTAACCTAACCTAACCTAACCTAACCTAACCTAACCTAACCTAACCTAACCTAACCTAACCTAACCTAACCTAACCTAACCTAACCTAACCTAACCTAACCTAACCTAACCTAACCTAACCTAACCTAACCTAACCTAACCTAACCTAACCTAACCTAACCTAACCTAACCTAACCTAACCTAACCTAACCTAACCTAACCTAACCTAACCTAACCTAACCTAACCTAACCTAACCTAACCTAACCTAACCTAACCTAACCTAACCTAACCTAACCTAACCTAACCTAACCTAACCTAACCTAACCTAACCTAACCTAACCTAACCTAACCTAACCTAACCTAACCTAACCTAACCTAACCTAACCTAACCTAACCTAACCTAACCTAACCTAACCTAACCTAACCTAACCTAACCTAACCTAACCTAACCTAACCTAACCTAACCTAACCTAACCTAACCTAACCTAACCTGACCTAACCTAACCTAACCTAACCTAACCTAACCTAACCTAACCTAACCTAACCTAACCTAACCTAACCTAACCTAACCTAACCTAACCTAACCTAACCTAACCTAACCTAACCTAACCTAACCTAACCTAACCTAACCTAACCTAACCTAACCTAACCTAACCTAACCTAACCTAACCTAACCTAACCTAACCTAACCTAACCTAACCTAACCTAACCTAACCTAACCTAACCTAACCTAACCTAACCTAACCTAACCTAACCTAACCTAACCTAACCTAACCTAACCTAACCTAACCTAACCTAACCTAACCTAACCTAACCTAACCTAACCTAACCTAACCTAACCTAACCTAACCTAACCTAACCTAACCTAACCTAACCTAACCTAACCTAACCTAACCTAACCTAACCTAACCTAACCTAACCTAACCTAACCTAACCTAACCTAACCTAACCTAACCTAACCTAACCTAACCTAACCTAACCTAACCTAACCTAACCTAACCTAACCTAACCTAACCTAACCTAACCTAACCTAACCTAACCTAACCTAACCTAACCTAACCTAACCTAACCTAACCTAACCTAACCTAACCTAACCTAACCTAACCTAACCTAACCTAACCTAACCTAACCTAACCTAACCTAACCTAACCTAACCTAACCTAACCTAACCTAACCTAACCTAACCTAACCTAACCTAACCTAACCTAACCTAACCTAACCTAACCTAACCTAACCTAACCTAACCTAACCTAACCTAACCTAACCTAACCTAACCTAACCTAACCTAACCTAACCTAACCTAACCTAACCTAACCTAACCTAACCTAACCTAACCTAACCTAACCTAACCTAACCTAACCTAACCTAACCTAACCTAACCTAACCTAACCTAACCTAATCTAACCTAACCTAACCTAACCTAACCTAACCTAACCTAACCTAACCTAACCTAACCTAACCTAACCTAACCTAACCTAACCTAACCTAACCTAACCTAACCTAACCTAACCTAACCTAACCTAACCTAACCTAACCTAACCTAACCTAACCTAACCTAATCTAACCTAACCTAACCTAACCTAACCTAACCTAACCTAACCTAACCTAACCTAACCTAACCTAACCTAACCTAACCTAACCTAACCTAACCTAACCTAACCTAACCTAACCTAACCTAACCTAACCTAACCTAACCTAACCTAACCTAACCTAACCTAACCTAACCTAACCTAACCTAACCTAACCTAACCTAACCTAACCTAACCTAACCTAACCTAACCTAACCTAACCTAACCTAACCTAACCTAACCTAACCTAACCTAACCTAACCTAACCTAACCTAACCTAACCTAACCTAACCTAACCTAACCTAACCTAACCTAACCTAACCTAACCTAACCTAACCTAACCTAACCTAACCTAACCTAACCTAACCTAACCTAACCTAACCTAACCTAACCTAACCTAACCTAACCTAACCTAACCTAACCTAACCTAACCTAACCTAACCTAACCTAACCTAACCTAACCTAACCTAACCTAACCTAACCTAACCTAACCTAACCTAACCTAACCTAACCTAACCTAACCTAACCTAACCTAACCTAACCTAACCTAACCTAACCTAACCTAACCTAACCTAACCTAACCTAACCTAACCTAACCTAACCTAACCTAACCTAACCTAACCTAACCTAACCTAACCTAACCTAACCTAACCTAACCTAACCTAACCTAACCTAACCTAACCTAACCTAACCTAACCTAACCTAACCTAACCTAACCTAACCTAACCTAACCTAACCTAACCTAACCTAACCTAACCTAACCTAACCTAACCTAACCTAACCTAACCTAACCTAACCTAACCTAACCTAACCTAACCTAACCTAACCTAACCTAACCTAACCTAACCTAACCTAACCTAACCTAACCTAACCTAACCTAACCTAACCTAACCTAACCTAACCTAACCTAACCTAACCTAACCTAACCTAACCTAACCTAACCTAACCTAACCTAACCTAACCTAACCTAACCTAACCTAACCTAACCTAACCTAACCTAACCTAACCTAACCTAACCTAACCTAACCTAACCTAACCTAACCTAACCTAACCTAACCTAACCTAACCTAACCTAACCTAACCTAACCTAACCTAACCTAACCTAACCTAACCTAACCTAACCTAACCTAACCTAACCTAACCTAACCTAACCTAACCTAACCTAACCTAACCTAACCTAACCTAACCTAACCTAACCTAACCTAACCTAACCTAACCTAACCTAACCTAACCTAACCTAACCTAACCTAACCTAACCTAACCTAACCTAACCTAACCTAACCTAACCTAACCTAACCTAACCTAACCTAACCTAACCTAACCTAACCTAAC
This sequence comes from Zygaena filipendulae, assembly GCA_907165275.2. Taxonomy (NCBI): domain Eukaryota; kingdom Metazoa; phylum Arthropoda; class Insecta; order Lepidoptera; family Zygaenidae; genus Zygaena; species Zygaena filipendulae. Next base: position 4,170 of record OU015652.1, read on the forward strand.
CTAACCTAACCTAACCTAACCTAACCTAACCTAACCTAACCTAACCTAACCTAACCTAACCTAACCTAACCTAACCTAACCTAACTTAACCTAACCTAACCTAACCTAACCTAACCTAACCTAACCTAACCTAACCTAACCTAACCTAACCTAACCTAACCTAACCTAACCTAACCTAACCTAACCTAACCTAACCTAACCTAACCTAACCTAACCTAACCTAACCTAACCTAACCTAACCTAACCTAACCTAACCTAACCTAACCTAACCTAACCTAACCTAACCTAACCTAACCTAACCTAACCTAACCTAACCTAACCTAACCTAACCTAACCTAACCTAATCTAACCTAACCTAACCTAACCTAACCTAACCTAACCTAACCTAACCTAACCTAACCTAACCTAACCTAACCTAACCTAACCTAACCTAACCTAACCTAACCTAACCTAACCTAACCTAACCTAACCTAACCTAACCTAACCTAACCTAACCTAACCTAACCTAACCTAACCTAACCTAACCTAACCTAACCTAACCTAACCTAACCTAACCTAACCTAACCTAACCTAACCTAACCTAACCTAACCTAACCTAACCTAACCTAACCTAACCTAACCTAACCTAACCTAACCTAACCTAACCTAACCTAACCTAACCTAACCTAACCTAACCTAACCTAACCTAACCTAACCTAACCTAACCTAACCTAACCTAACCTAACCTAACCTAACCTAACCTAACCTAACCTAACCTAACCTAACCTAACCTAACCTAACCTAACCTAACCTAACCTAACCTAACCTAACCTAACCTAACCTAACCTAACCTAACCTAACCTAACCTAACCTAACCTAACCTAACCTAACCTAACCTAACCTAACCTAACCTAACCTAACCTAACCTAACCTAACCTAACCTAACCTAACCTAACCTAACCTAACCTAACCTAACCTAACCTAACCTAACCTAACCTAACCTAACCTAACCTAACCTAACCTAACCTAACCTAACCTAACCTAACCTAACCTAACCTAACCTAACCTAACCTAACCTAACCTAACCTAACCTAACCTAACCTAACCTAACCTAACCTAACCTAACCTAACCTAACCTAACCTAACCTAACCTAACCTAACCTAACCTAACCTAACCTAACCTAACCTAACCTAACCTAACCTAACCTAACCTAACCTAACCTAACCTAACCTAACCTAACCTAACCTAACCTAACCTAACCTAACCTAACCTAACCTAACCTAACCTAACCTAACCTAACCTAACCTAACCTAACCTAACCTAACCTAACCTAACCTAACCTAACCTATCCTAACCTAACCTAACCTAACCTAACCTAACCTAACCTAACCTAACCTAACCTAACCTAACCTAACCTAACCTAACCTAACCTAACCTAACCTAACCTAACCTAACCTAACCTAACCTAACCTAACCTAACCTAACCTAACCTAACCTAACCTAACCTAACCTAACCTAACCTAACCTAACCTAACCTAACCTAACCTAACCTAACCTAACCTAACCTAACCTAACCTAACCTAACCTAACCTAACCTAACCTAACCTAACCTAACCTAACCTAACCTAACCTAACCTAACCTAACCTAACCTAACCTAACCTAACCTAACCTAACCTAACCTAACCTAACCTAACCTAACCTAACCTAACCTAACCTAACCTAACCTAACCTAACCTAACCTAACCTAACCTAACCTAACCTAACCTAACCTAACCTAACCTAACCTAACCTAACCTAACCTAACCTAACCTAACCTAACCTAACCTAACCTAACCTAACCTAACCTAACCTAACCTAACCTAACCTAACCTAACCTAACCTAACCTAACCTAACCTAACCTAACCTAACCTAACCTAACCTAACCTAACCTAACCTAACCTAACCTAACCTAACCTAACCTAACCTAACCTAACCTAACCTAACCTAACCTAACCTAACCTAACCTAACCTAACCTAACTTAACCTAACCTAACCTAACCTAACCTAACCTAACCTAACCTAACCTAACCTAACCTATCCTAACCTAACCTAACCTAACCTAACCTAACCTAACCTAACCTAACCTAACCTAACCTAACCTAACCTAACCTAACCTAACCTAACCTAACCTAACCTAACCTAACCTAACCTAACCTAACCTAACCTAACCTAACCTAACCTAACCTAACCTAACCTAACCTAACCTAACCTAACCTAACCTAACCTAACCTAACCTAACCTAACCTAACCTAACCTAACCTAACCTAACCTAACCTAACCTAACCTAACCTAACCTAACCTAACCTAACCTAACCTAACCTAACCTAACCTAACCTAACCTAACCTAACCTAACCTAACCTAACCTAACCTAACCTAACCTAACCTAACCTAACCTAACCTAACCTAACCTAACCTAACCTAACCTAACCTAACCTAACCTAACCTAACCTAACCTAACCTAACCTAACCTAACCTAACCTAACCTAACCTAACCTAACCTAACCTAACCTAACCTAACCTAACCTAACCTAACCTAACCTAACCTAACCTAACCTAACCTAACCTAACCTAACCTAACCTAACCTAACCTAACCTAACCTAACCTAACCTAACCTAACCTAACCTAACCTAACCTAACCTAACCTAACCTAACCTAACCTAACCTAACCTAACCTAACCTAACCTAACCTAACCTAACCTAACCTAACCTAACCTAACCTAACCTAACCTAACCTAACCTAACCTAACCTAACCTAACCTAACCTAACCTAACCTAACCTAACCTAACCTAACCTAACCTAACCTAACCTAACCTAACCTAACCTAACCTAACCTAACCTAACCTAACCTAACCTAACCTAACCTAACCTAACCTAACCTAACCTAACCTAACCTAATCTAACCTAACCTAACCTAACCTAACCTAACCTAACCTAACCTAACCTAACCTAACCTAACCTAACCTAACCTAACCTAACCTAACCTAACCTAACCTAACCTAACCTAACCTAACCTAACCTAACCTAACCTAACCTAACCTAACCTAACCTAACCTAACCTAACCTAACCTAACCTAACCTAACCTAACCTAACCTAACCTAACCTAACCTAACCTAACCTAACCTAACCTAACCTAACCTAACCTAACCTAACCTAACCTAACCTAACCTAACCTAACCTAACCTAACCTAACCTAACCTAACCTAACCTAACCTAACCTAACCTAACCTAACCTAACCTATCCTAACCTAACCTAACCTAACCTAACCTAACCTAACCTAACCTAACCTAACCTAACCTAACCTAACCTAACCTAACCTAACCTAACCTAACCTAACCTAACCTAACCTAACCTAACCTAACCTAACCTAACCTAACCTAACCTAACCTAACCTAACCTAACCTAACCTAACCTAACCTAACCTAACCTAACCTAACCTAACCTAACCTAACCTAACCTAACCTAACCTAACCTAACCTAACCTAACCTAACCTAACCTAACCTAACCTAACCTAACCTAACCTAACCTAACCTAACCTAACCTAACCTAACCTAACCTAACCTAACCTAACCTAACCTAACCTAACCTAACCTAACCTAACCTAACCTAACCTAACCTAACCTAACCTAACCTAACCTAACCTAACCTAACCTAACCTAACCTAACCTAACCTAACCTAACCTAACCTAACCTAACCTAACCTAACCTAACCTAACCTAACCTAACCTAACCTAACCTAACCTAACCTAACCTAACCTAACCTAACCTAACCTAACCTAACCTAACCTAACCTAACCTAACCTAACCTAACCTAACCTAACCTAACCTAACCTAACCTAACCTAACCTAACCTAACCTAACCTAACCTAACCTAACCTAACCTAACCTAACCTAACCTAACCTAACCTAACCTAACCTAACCTAACCTAACCTAACCTAACCTAACCTAACCTAACCTAACCTAACCTAACCTAACCTAACCTAACCTAACCTAACCTAACCTAACCTAACCTAACCTAACCTAACCTAACCTAACCTAACCTAACCTAACCTAACCTAACCTAACCTAACCTAACCTAACCTAACCTAACCTAACCTAACCTAACCTAACCTAACCTAACCTAACCTAACCTAACCTAACCTAACCTAACCTAACCTAACCTAACCTAACCTAACCTAACCTAACCTAACCTAACCTAACCTAACCTAACCTAACCTAACCTAACCTAACCTAACCTAACCTAACCTAACCTAACCTAACCTAACCTAACCTAACCTAACCTAACCTAACCTAACCTAACCTAACCTAACCTAACCTAACCTAACCTAACCTAACCTAACCTAACCTAACCTAACCTAACCTAACCTAACCTAACCTAACCTAACCTAACCTAACCTAACCTAACCTAACCTAACCTAACCTAACCTAACCTAACCTAACCTAACCTAACCTAACCTAACCTAACCTAACCTAACCTAACCTAACCTAACCTAACCTAACCTAACCTAACCTAACCTAACCTAACCTAACCTAACCTAACCTAACCTAACCTAACCTAACCTAACCTAACCTAACCTAACCTAACCTAACCTAACCTAACCTAACCTAACCTAACCTAACCTAACCTAACCTAACCTAACCTAACCTAACCTAACCTAACCTAACCTAACCTAACCTAACCTAACCTAACCTAACCTAACCTAACCTAACCTAACCTAACCTAACCTAACCTAACCTAACCTAACCTAACCTAACCTAACCTAACCTAACCTAACCTAACCTAACCTAACCTAACCTAACCTAACCTAACCTAACCTAACCTAACCTAACCTAACCTAACCTAACCTAACCTAACCTAACCTAACCTAACCTAACCTAACCTAACCTAACCTAACCTAACCTAACCTAACCTATCCTAACCTAACCTAACCTAACCTAACCTAACCTAACCTAACCTAACCTAACCTAACCTAACCTAACCTAACCTAACCTAACCTAACCTAACCTAACCTAACCTAACCTAACCTAACCTAACCTAACCTAACCTAACCTAACCTAACCTAACCTAACCTAACCTAACCTAACCTAACCTAACCTAACCTAACCTAACCTAACCTAACCTAACCTAACCTAACCTAACCTAACCTAACCTAACCTAACCTAACCTAACCTAACCTAACCTAACCTAACCTAACCTAACCTAACCTAACCTAACCTAACCTAACCTAACCTAACCTAACCTAACCTAACCTAACCTAACCTAACCTAACCTAACCTAACCTAACCTAACCTAACCTAACCTAACCTAACCTAACCTAACCTAACCTAACCTAACCTAACCTAACCTAACCTAACCTAACCTAACCTAACCTAACCTAACCTAACCTAACCTAACCTAACCTAACCTAACCTAACCTAACCTAACCTAACCTAACCTAACCTAACCTAACCTAACCTAACCTAACCTAACCTAACCTAACCTAACCTAACCTAACCTATCCTAACCTAACCTAACCTAACCTAACCTAACCTAACCTAACCTAACCTAACCTAACCTAACCTAACCTAACCTAACCTAACCTAACCTAACCTAACCTAACCTAACCTAACCTAACCTAACCTAACCTAACCTAACCTAACCTAACCTAACCTAACCTAACCTAACCTAACCTAACCTAACCTAACCTAACCTAACCTAACCTAACCTAACCTAACCTAACCTAACCTAACCTAACCTAACCTAACCTAACCTAACCTAACCTAACCTAACCTAACCTAACCTAACCTAACCTAACCTAACCTAACC